>CATNWA010011392.1:0-22081 GCA_951230385.1 Staurois parvus
AGAAGTCATATTCCTTATCTGCTTACTGCCAGGTAAGTAGTATCTTCAGCCCAAGGCCTCTTTCACATAGGCAGCCACGAAAGGGGGCTGTGGCAAAAACGGGCCAATTAAGCCGTGGTTTTCATGGCCATCTAAAATCTATCATACAGCCATAGGGAGATTGTAGAAATGTGGTCGCTGCGAGACTTTGCATCACAGCCGCAGCAAACTTAACTCGGCTTGTGGAGCTGACAGGTGGCACCTCCAGTCAAACTCACCCGTTCGAGTCAGTGAAGCCGCACCAATAGGGGATGTATAAAAAATGAAATGTGGGTGAATATACAAATTCCAATATACAGTATTTGCCGGCGTATAAGACGACCCCCTACTTTTCCTGCTAAAATGTAGTGTTTGGGCTATACTCGCCGTATAAGACTACCCCTCTTCCAATGCACACCAGTGGGAGGAATAGTGCCCCATCATCGGTGTCAGTGGGAGGAATAGTGCCCCATCATTGGTATTAGTGGCAGAAATAGTGTAGTATCAGTGGGAGGAATAGTGCCCCATCATTGGTGTCAGTGGGAGGAATAGTGCCCCATCATTGGTGTCAGTGGCAGGAATAGTGCCCCATCATTGGTATCAGTGGGAGGAATAGTGCCCCATCAGTCAGTGGCAGAAATAGTGCCCCATCATTGGTATCAGTGGGAGGAATAGTGCCCCATCATTGGTGTCAGTGGGAGGAATAGTGCCCCATCATCAGTGGGAGGAAATAGTGCCCCCATCATTGTATCAGTGGGAGGAATAGTGCCCCATCATTGGTGTCAGTGGGAGGAAATAGTGCCCCATCATTGGTATCAGTGTGGCAGGAATAGTGCCCCATCATTGGTATCAGTGGGAGGAATAGTGCCCCATCATTGGTATCAGTGGGGGGAATAGTGCCCCATCATTGGTATCAGTGGGGGAATAGTGCCCCATCATTGGTGTCAGTGGGAGGAATAGTGCCCCAACATTGGTGTCAGTGGGAGGAATAGTGCCCCATCATTGGTATCAGTGGGGGGAATAGTGGTCATTGGTGGTGGGAGGAATGTGTGCCCCAACATTGGTGTCAGTGGGGGGAATAGTGCATCCCATCATTGGTGTCAGTGGGAGGAATAGTGTCCCATCATTGGTGTCAGTGGGGAGGAATAGTGCCCCCATCATTGGTGTCAGTGGGGGGTGGAATAGTGCCCCATGATTGGTGTCAGTGGGGGGGGGGGAATAGTGCCCCATCGTTGGTGTCAGTGGGGGGAGGAATAGTGCCCCATTGTTGGTGTCAGTGGGAGGAATAGTGCCCCCAACATTGGTGTCAGTGGGAGGAATAGTGCTCCATCATTTGGTATCAGTGACACCAATGATGGGGCACTATTCCTCCCACTGACACCAATTACACTTGCTGACCCTGTTCTAGTATGGTGATGCTGCAGCCAGCATATGTGGTTGCAGCAGCACCTCTACACTGAACACTTACCTGCTGCTCCTGAGGAGGGAGGAGCCGAGCAGCCGCACGAACATCCAGTGGCCGAACTGAAGGAGCAGCCGCGCTTCCTGGACCGGATCGTCGTGGGACCGGAGCCAGGTAAGAAACACAGCCCTGCCCACCCCTGTACTTAGTGTCCCTTCCGTTGGAAGGGGGGGGGGGCGGCGGCGGGCGGCACCGCGCCACCCGCCTAAAAAGTGTCAGTATGCCGTATACCAGCGTATAAGACGACCCCCGACTTTTGAGAAGATTTTCAAGGGGTAAAAAGTCGTCTTATACAGCGGAAAATACGGTATCTCTATATAAAAGGAGATTCCAAAATGACCATAAATAAAATGGCTGGTGAACACCCGGCTGACCATCAAACCCATACAAAACAAGTAATATTCATTTTAGTGTATATTTTTTCCTAAAAATTTGTGTTAAATGAAAAGCTGCACAAATATCATGTGACATAAAAAAATTGTCACAGCCACCACTTTATTCTCCAGGGCCTCTGCTTTCAGAAAGTATATAATGAATGAGAGTTTTCTAGCAAAAAAATACTGATATTTACACATATGTGAAAAATTAAAAAAATTGCCCAGAGCAGCAAGTAATTAAAGGAAGGGATTGCTTTCCCCCACCGAGCCGAGATCTGACAACTACAGCTGGGGTGCCGATATGCAAGAGATAAAAAATCAAAATCATGTCACATGTTCCCAGAGCTGCAGCATCGCCAGCCCCCCCCCCCCCCCCCACCTAATATCTGCAAAATTTGAAAACAGCGCAGCTGTGTGGGGCTCCACCCACATGGCCGGGTTATTCATTCACAGACTTCCATGAATGAACTGCAAGTCCTGGCAGCCTTAGCGGCTGTTGGTTTGTAGTTTTCAATGAACTACCGTGACACTATGGAACCCTTACTCCCTTTCATTGAAACTTCCTGCCAGAATATCTACTTTCCCTTACATCCCCGTACACCCCGTACATCCCTTACAACCCTGTACACCCCGTACATCCTGTACACCCAGTACATCCGTACATCCCCACCCCGTACACCCCGTACAGTACATCCCGTACACCCCGTACATCCCGTACACCCCGTACATCCCGTACACCCCTTACATCCCGTACACCCCTTACATCCAGTACATCCCGTACACCCCATGCATCCCATACGGCAAGCAGATATTCTGACAGGTCTGCAGACCTGCATGGCATCAGCCATCTACTGATCCCTGGTGCAATGCTTTCCAGGCTCCTTTGGACATAAATAATGCACATTTTTTACCTGCAAAATATCTGCCTCTGCCTCCCTCAAGTATCCTTCATTCGCAAGTTTGATATTTGGAAGATATGTGTAATAAAGGACCCCCTTTGATGGAAGTAAAGGGCCCCGGTATTGGTGGCAAGAGCCCTGGCCAGAGTTCAGGGAGGCCCTTCAAGGTTTCTTGCACCGGGGCCCTAAATGTTCTAGTCATGCCTCTGACTAGAGGATTTTTTTTTTAAGTGTAGGACTATCCTAAACAACATAAAGTCCTACATTTAGAAAAATATAGACCAAAAAAAAAATTGATATAGAATCAATGTATCCTAAAGCCTATATCATCGCACATCATGAATATAGTATTTAGAATAGTTGATTATATTGGAGCTGCTACTATACACTAATGAGTAGTTTCATATTCTCCTCTGATAAGGTGTCTAAATGAGGCAATCAGCGTAGTTTGGGTCATCCTGTGTTCAATTGTCAGAAGGTGTTGCTATGTAAATCTATGCCAACCAATGGGAGACTGTGTGGCTCTATAAGAGCTAGCTTAATCCACTGCTAATCACACCCTCGGGCGAAGTCGTGTGACGAAACGCGTTAGGAGGTGATCCAGCAGTGAAGTCATCACGTACGCCATTATCACGTGTCTGATCCACATGACTGCAATCGCGTCATCTGTTGCAGGCAGGTGAGACGTCACTGTGTGTGTTGGAAGCCGTGTACTAAGCGCTGCAGGCTGGGACCGATTTTTAAATTAAAAGGCTTTATATTTGCTTAATGTGAGTGCAGTTTTAATTGGGAATTTGTTGGGAATAAAATTTCTGAAACGTTTTTACACTGTAGAGAGTTTTATTTATTTATTTATTTTTTATCGAGTTTATATAGCGCCAAAGGGTTTGCTCAGCGCTGTACAATAGAGGGGGGGGGACAATACATGAAACAGTACAGTAACATCAAAACAGCACACAAGGGGTAAGAGGGCCCTACTCTTTCGAGCTTACAATCTAGGAGGGAGGGGGTAGAGGTACAGGAGGAAATGGCTGTGGGGGATGGAGTGGTAGGAGGAGGGAAGGGCAGCGGCTGTTAGGTGAGGGTGGGGTAGGCTTCCCTGAAGAGGTGGGTTTTCAGGGAGCGCCTGAAGGTGAGGAGGGGGAAGGTGACAGTCTGATGGATTGGGGTAGTGAGTTCCAGAGGATGGGGGAGGACCTGGAGAAGTCTTGCAGTCGTGCGTGGGAGGAGGAGACCAGGGAGCAAGATAGAAGGAGGTCCTGTGAAGAGCGAAGGGTACGGGTAGGGTGGTACCTGGGAATCAGGTCGGTGAGGTAGTTAGGGGCAGTGTTGTGAATGGCCTTGTAGGTCAGAGTGAGCAGTTTGAATTTAATGCGTTGGGCAATGGGGAGCCAGTGGAGGGAGAGGCAGAGGGGGGAGGCAGAGGTGGAGCGGCTGGTGAGGTGGATGAGTCTGGCAGCTGAGTTCAGGATGGTCTGAAGCGGGGAGAGTTTGCACTGGGGGTAGGTCGGTGAGGAGGGAGTTGCAGTAGTCAAGGCGTGAGATAATCAGGGAGTGTACGAGTAGTTTAGTGGTGTCTGGGGTAAGGAAGGAGCGTATCTTGGCGATGTTCCGGAGGTGGAGCCTGCATGTATTTGTAAGTGATTTGACATGAGGTTGAAAGGAAAGGTTTGAGTCCAGAATGACGCCAAGGACCTTGGCTTGCTGGGCAGGATTGATGGTGGTGTTGTTGTTGGTAGTGATGGAAAGGATGGGGGGGGGGGGGCGGGGGGAAGGGGGAAAGACGAGAAGCTCGGTTTTGGAGAGGTTGAGCTTGAGGAAATGGAGCGACATCCAGTCAGAGATGTCGTTTAGGAGGTGAGTGATGCGGGCGGAGAATGTGGGGGTGAGGTGAGGGGTGGATAGGTAGATTTGAGTATCATCAGCGTAGAGGTGGTAGTTGAAGCCGTGGGAGTGTATGAGTTTGCCAAGGGAGGAGGTGTAGATGGAGAAGAGAAGGGGTCCAAGGACAGAGCCCTGGGGGACCCCAACAGAGAGGGGGAGGGAAGAGGAGGTGGCACCGTTGTAGGAAACGCTGAAGGAGCGTTGGGATATAGATAGGATGAGAAACCAGGAGAGAGCGGTGTCTCTGATGCCAAGGGAGAGTAGTTTATTAAGGAGGAGGGGGTGGTCGACTGTGTCAAAGGGCGCGGAGAGGTCTAGGAGAAGGAGGACAGAGTAGTCGCCTTTGGCTTTGGCGGTTAGTAGATCGTTGGTGATTTTGAGGAGGGCAGTTTCGGTGGAGTGTAGGGGACGGAAGCCGGACTGTAGTGGGTCAAGGAGGTTGCTGTCAGTTAGGTGGGCGCTTAGGCGATCGTAGACCAAGCGCTCAAGGAGCTTGGAGGTGAGTGGCAGCAGGGAAATTGGTCTGAGGTTGTTGAGGTCAGTGGGGTCCAGGGAGGGCTTTTTGAGTATGGGGGTGATGTGCGCATGTTTTAGGGGGGGAGGGGAAAGACGCCAGTAGAGAGGGGAGAGATTGAAGATGTGGGTAAGGGAGCGGGGATGAGGGATGAGGGAAGAGGGGGGTGACCGGAGGAGTTGAGAGGGGATAGGGTCCAGGGGGCAGGTAGTGAGGCGGGCTTCTGAGAAGACTCTGGTGACTTCCTCAGTGGTTAGTAGGGCTGAAGGAGTGCAGTAATGGGGGGGGGGTTACGGTAGGCAGGGCCTTGGGTGTGTGGGTTGGTGGTGGGCAGTGCCGTTGCGAGGTCAGAGGAGGGAGAGAGATGAGGGGGTGATGGAAGGGGGGAGGCTAGATGGGGAGGTTAGATTGCAAGTTGACTATGTCCTTGCGGGATTGCGTCAATCTTGTTGTGGAGATGAGTGGCAATCTCGTGGGCGGTAAGTGAGGGAGGTTTACTGTCTGTGTGGAGGAGGGGGGGGGAGGTGAGAGAGCAGGGAGTTGAAGGTGGAGAAGAGTCAGGCGCGAGGGTAGGTGGAGAGGGTGTTGATCAGGTCAACGAAAGTAGGCCTGCTAGGTGGCGTGGAGGGAGGAGGCCCGAGGGTGTAGTGAGGAAAGGCAGATTTGTAGAGGGAGAATGCATGAGGGGACCTGGTTTTGCGCCATAGTCTCTCCAGCACACGACTGCGACGTTTGAGGCATTTAGTATGGGTCGTTCTGCCATGGTTGGAGCGGTCTGGGTTTGATGTTGCGTGTGGTTAGGGGTGCGCCAGAGAGTCTAGGGTAGCTGATAGTGAGTCGTTTGAAGTCGTTGTACGCGGTGGTGGCTAGGTCAGGACATGACAGTGAAAGGATGCTGTCGGTGGTAAGGCGGTCGGCAGCCGAGTGGAGGGGGGCCGGGTGCAGGTTCCGAAGAGCTGTTGCGGCTGGTGATGGTTTTGGACGCACGTGAGGGGGGGGGGGGGGAGTTAGGGGAAGGGGAGATGTGAGGGGTGCAACGTGTGAGGAGGTGGTGGTCTCGTCGAGGAGCAGAGGGAAAGGGGGGTTGTTTAGTGAAGTGGTTAAGGGTACAGACATGGTGGAGGTGGGAGAAGACCGAGGGGTCCAGGGTGTGTTCCCATTGATGTGGGAGTGTGGAGGATTGAGTGTATTGTTGTGAGCGCGAAGGAGGAGGTTAGGTGGGAGGAGTTGGGAGGTAGGCTGGGGTGTTGTCGTTGTGAGGAGGGATGTTGAATGAAGTCCCTGAGGATGATGGGTCGGTAGCTCAGAGGAGAGGAAGCGGAAGGAGGAAGCCCAGGCGGCGAAGTCATTCCAGGAAGCGGGCTATGGATCCGGGGGGCCTGTAGAGAGAGATCACTGCGATCCTTAGGGGGGTCAGCGAGTTCCTTAGGGGGGGGCTGAGAAGAGCCGGATGCAGTGAGCCTCGAAGGAGGAGAAGGTTAGGGAGGGGGGGTTAGGGGAGGACCTGGAAGGTGCTCAGCGGTGATAGGAGCAGGCCGACACCACCACCTTTGTGACCGCCCAGTCTTGGTGAATGGGACCAGATGAGACCTCCATGGGAGAGTGCCGCAGGGGGAGGTAGTGTCAGTGGCCTGTACCCAGGTTTCGGTGATGGCTAGGAGGTTGAGGGAGCGGGAGATAAAGAGGTCATGGATGGCAGTTAGTTTGTTGCAAAACCGAACGGAGCGTTCAGAAGTGCAATCCGAGAGAGGGGGGGATGGATGCGGGGAGGGAGGTGCACAGGTATGAGGTTGATTTGGGGTGGGTTTGGGCGGCCCCCCTGCAGGGGGGGGGGGGTCCCTGGATCGGGGGGGGTTCCTAGAGGGGGGGGAGAGGGTGGTGAGGGCCAGGGGGCCAGGGTTCGGGGGAGATGTCCCCAGCGGATATGAGAAGGAGAAGGGAGGGGAAGGGTGGCATGGGGAATGGGAGGTGCAGGAGCGTGTGTGGGTCTGGTAGTACGGGGCACGTGGGGTGGGTGTCGACCGGGGTGACGAGTGGAAGTACCAGGAGGAGGTGGTGAGTGCCGTAGTGGGGATGGGAGCAGGGCAGAAGTGAAGGGGGCAATGTAGAGCTGTTTTGGGGGGGTGGCTAGCTCGGAGGGTGGCGTTAGAGGGAAGGACCGATTTGGGGGATGTGGAGGCGGAGAGGAAAAAACGAGGAGAAGTGCAGGTGGCATGCTGGGTGTGAGTGCAGTGCTGTTAGGGTTCAGGGGAGATTCGGGTGAAGGGATACGGGTCAGGGGCGATGAGGTGATGTGGAGAGTCTGTATCACCGTGGAGGAGTCCACTAGAGTCCTTCTGTAGGGGGAGAGTGGGAGTAAAGTCCAGCAGCTGGTTTGCTGCAATCTGTGGGGTGCAGTATGCTGGCGTCCGAGGGGTCTTCAGTGGGTCGGGTGGTGGATCGGCGAGTGGGGGTGGTAGGGGGACGTAGGGGTCTGTGATGTCTGGGGGCGTTGGTAGGCACGGCGTCTGGTGAATGATGCTGGCGGCTCGGTGACTGGAGATTCGCTTGGTGGTCCGTGGGTCCCGGGAGATTCGCTGGGCGACGTCTCGATTCGCTGGGTGGTCCGGGTTGTTTGGGTGTCCAGAGGTGGTAGCTGGTGCTGGGTGCTGGGTGTGGTGTCCAGGGGTGGTAGCTGGGGGAGCCTGGTAGCTGGGTGCTGGGTGTCCAGGGGGTGGTAGAGTAGCTGGGTAGCTGGGTAGCTACGCATGGGTGCTGGGTGTCCTGGGTGGTAGCTGGGTGCCGGTAGCTGGGTAAGCTGGGTGTCCAGGGGTGTTAGCTGGGTGCCCGGTAGCTTGGTGCAGGTGGGTGTCCAGGGGTGGGCCCAGAACCGATGTAAGGGCTGGGCAGCGGGGAGCAGCGATCAGTGGGCCTGAGCTGGTTCCTGGTGGTCAGGGATGGACACAGGGCTAGTGAGGAGGGCCCTGCGGAGGCTGGCAAGTCTGTGGGGATCGGTGGTGGCAGCTTACCCGTTCTGGTGGTGCTGCCGTGCAGGTATCCTGGGGTGGTCCTGGGCTGCTGTCAGCTTGGTGGTCCTTGCTAGGCAGATCTTTGGTGGGGTGGGTGTTGCTGTCACCTTGCGTCAGGCTGCTGTGGCCCTGGAGACGGACGGTGGAGAGGGTCAGGGGCCGCCTGGGGAGGACCACCCCGCTGTGTGTCAGAGGGCAGGAGCCGAGGGACGGAACGGCGGCGCTGCGATTCGGCGGCGGTGCCGCAAGTCGGCCCGCGAATAAATCGAGGCCGTGGCATCGCCGGTTTTAGTAGGCCGCGATTTCGGAGGGGGCCAAAACTGCTCAGGACCCCTCCCGGATGCTTCACTAGGGGCCGCAGGTGTGTCGGGGCCCTCGTAGTGTCCGTTGCCGCCCAGATGGCAGCGGGATTAGGCAGAGTGGGGCGACGGAGCTCTCTGATGGCATGTTGCTCCGTCGCCATCTTGGAACAGGTATGTTCTCTTTATTATATATCTATTTTTATCTATAATCTATGTTTTCTATTTCTTCACATGTGGCTCATGCTCAATATGATGGAGATTACTGAGAACATCTGATGAATGATTACTAACGATATGCTGCTGATTTATCTCACATCCATTGATATATAAGATATGCTGGTTTATCACCAGTATCTGGTGAGTTTGCACTTTGATGGGGTGTTGAGCACTGGATCATTCACATTGGTGGAGGATTGATTATGTGTGAAAGAAAGATTCCATATCTTCATTGAAGGAAGATCATATGATATGTACAGTATATGGACTTTATTTGATGGACTTTGTTATTATTATTATACAGGATTTATAGAGCGCCAAGAGTTTGCTCAGCGCTTTAGGATCAGTTATTTGATTTTCACTATATCATTTTTTATATAATTTTTGTGTCACAAATTTTCATTTTATTTTGTGGTTCTGGGTTTTCTAGACATTTATTTATTTCATTTATTTATTTATTTTAGTAAGAGTGAACCCTATTGTACAATGACGGCCGTGCGGGAACCCTATTGTACAATGACGGCCGTGCGGGAATCCCTATTGTACAATGACGGCCGTGCGGGAACCCTATTGTACAATGACGGCCGTGCGGGGCGGGACCCTATTGTACAGTGACGGCCGTGCGGGACGTGCGGGAACCCTATTGTGCGGGAATGACGGCCGTGCGGGAACCCTATTGTAGAATGATGGCGGCCGAGCGGGAACCCGAGCGGGATCCCTATTGTACAATGACGGCCGTGCGGGAACCCTATTGTAATGACGGCCGTGCGGGATCCCTATTGTACAATGACGGCCGTGCGGGATCCCTATTGTACAATGACGGGCCGAGCGGGATCCTATTGTACAATGACGGCCCGTGCGGGATCCCTATTGTACAATGACGGCCGTGCGGGATCCCTATTGTACAATGACGGCCGCCGGGATCCCTATTGTACAATGACGGCCGAGCGGGATCCCTATTGTACAATGACAGCCATTGCTGCGGTGTTCAGACAGGGTCCCTATAGTCAACAAATGCAAAGCCTGGGGTTTCTTCCGTTATACCTATTGTTCAATGATGACAGCCAAGCGGGAACCCTATTGTACAATGACACGGCCGAGCGGCGGGGAACCCTTGTACAAATGACGGCCCTGAGCGGGAACCCTATTGTACAATGACGGCCGTGCGGGATCCCTATTGTACAGTGAGGGGCCGAGCGGGATCCCTATTGTACAATGATGGCCATTGCGTGATCCCTATTGTACAATGTCGGGATCCCTGTACAATGGCGGGAATCCCTATTGTACGGAAGTACCCAAGCGCAGCCGTGCGGTCGGGATCCCTATTGTACAATTGTGACGATGACTGCCGAGCGGGATCCCTATTGTACAGTGACGGCCGAGCGGGATCCCTATTGTACAATGACGGCCGATGCGGGATCCCTATTGTACAATGACGGCCGAGCGGGATCCCTATTGTACAATGACGGCCGTGCGGGAATCCCTATTGTACAATGACGGCCGAGCGGGATCCCTATTGTACAATGACGGCGAGCGGGATCCCTATTGTACAATGACCCGAGCGGGGATCCCTATTGTACAATGATGGCCGTGCGGGATCCCTATTGTACAATGACGGCCGAGCGGAATCCCTATTGTACAATGACGGCCGAGCGGGATCCCTATTTAATGAATGACGGCCGAGCGGGATCCCTATTGTACAAATGACGGCCGAGCGGGATCCCTATTGTACAATGGCCGAGCGGGATCCCTATTGTACAATGACGGCCGAGCGGGATCCCTATTGTACAATGACGGCCAAGCGGGATCCCTATTGTACAATGACGGACGGCCGAGCGGGATCCCTATTGTACAATGACGGCCGAGCGGGATCCCTATTGTACAATGACAGCCGAGCGGGATCCCTATTGTACAATGAGTGACGCCGTAAGGGATCCCTATTGTACAATGACGGCCGAGCGGGATCCCTATTGTACAATGACGGCCGAGCGGGATCCCTATTGTACAACGACGGCGACGGGATGGCCCCTATCCCTATTGTACAATGACGGCCGTGTGCGGGATCCCTATTGTACAATGACGGCCGAGCGGGATCCCTATTGTACAATGTGAGCGAGCGGGATCCCTATTGTACAATGACGGGCCGCGGGATCCCTATTGTACAATGACGGCCGAGCGGGATCCCTATTGTACAATGACGGCCGAGCGGGATCCCTATTGTACAATGACGGGCCGAGCGGGATCCCCTATTGTACAATGACGGCCGTAGCGGGATCCCTATTGTACTGTGATGACGGCCGTACGAGGGAACCCTATTGTACAATGACGGCCCTATTGCGAGCGGGATCCCTATTGTACAATGACGGCCGAGCGGGATCCCCTATTGTACAATGACGGGCCGTGCGGGAATCCCTATTGTACAATGACGGCCGAGGGATCCCTATTGTACAATGATGACGGCCGTGCGGGATCCCTATTGTACAATGACGGCGAGCGGGATCCCTATATCCCTGTACAGTGTACAATGACCGAGCGGGATCCCTATTGTACAATGACGATGACCGTGCGGGAACCCTATTGTACAATGACGGCCGAGCGGGATCCCTATTGTACAATGACGGCCCGAGCGGGATCCCTATTGTACAATGACGGCCGATGCGGGATCCCTATTGTACAATGACGGCCCGAGCGGGATCCCTATTGTACAGTGACGTACGTGCGGGAACCCTATTGTTGTACAATGACGGCCGAGCGGGATCCCCTATTGTACAATGAGCCGAGCGGGATCCCTATTGTACAATGACGGCCGAGCGGGATCCCTATTGTACAATGACGGCCGAGCGGGAACCCTATTGTACAATGACGGCCGTGCGGGGAATCCCTATTGTACAATGACGGCCAGAGCGGGATCCCTATTGTACAATGACGGCCGAGCGGGATCCCTATTGTACAATGACGGCCAAGCGGGATCCCTATTGTACAATGACGGCCGCGGGATCCCTATTGTACAATGACGGCCGAGCGGGATCCCTATTGTACAATGACGGCCGAGCGGGATCCCTATTGTACAATGACGGCCCGAGCGGGAATCCCTATTGTACAATGACGGCCGAGCGGGATCCCTATTGTACAATGACGGCCGAGCGGGATCCCTATTGTACAATGACGGCCGAGCGGGATCCCTATTGTACAATGACGGCTAAGCGGGATCCCTATTGTACAATGACGGCCGAGCGGGATCCCTATTGTACAAACGGCCGTGAGCGGGATCCCTATTGGCCGAGCGGGATCCCTATTGTACAATGACGGCCGCCGAGCGGGATCCCTATTTGTACAATGACGGGCCGGCCGAGCGGGATCCCTATTGTACAATGACGGCCGTGCGGGATCCCTATTGTACAATGACGGCCGAGCGGGATCCCTATTGTACAATGACGGCCGAGCGGGATCCCTATTGTACAATGACGGCCGAGCGGGATCCCTATTGTACAATGACGGCCGAGGGGATCCCTATTGTACAATGACGGCGAGCGGGATCCCTATTGTATTGTACAATGACGGCCGTACGGGATCCCTATTGTACAATGTGACGGCCCGAGCGGGAATCCCTATTGTACAATGACGGCCGCCGAGCGGGATCCCCTATTGTACAATGATTGGCCATGATGGCGGGCGGGATCCCTATTGTACAATGACGGCCGTGCGGGACCCTATTGTACAATGACGGCCGAGCGGGATCCCTATTGTACATGATGGCCGGCCGTGCGGGACCCCTATTGTACAATGACGGGCCGAGCGGGATCCCTATTGTACAATGACGGCCGAGCGGGGATCCCTATTGTACAATGACGGCCGTGCGGGATCCCTATTGTACAATGACGGCGAGCGGGATCCCTATTGTACAATGACGGCCGAGCGGGATCCCTATTGTACAATGTCGGCCGAGCGGGATCCCTATTGTACAATGACAGCCGAGCGGGATCCCTATTGTACAATGACGGCCGAGCGGGATCCCTATTGTACAGTGACGGCCGTGCGGGAACCCTATTGTACAATGACGGGAAGAGCGGGATCCCTATTGTACAATGACGGCCGTGCCGCGGGATCCCTATTGTACAATGAGGGCCGTGCAGCGGGAACCCTATTGTACAGTGACGGCCGTGCGGGAACCCTATTGTACAGTGCCGCCGAGCGGGATCCCTATTGTACAGTGACGGCCGAAGCGGGATCCCTATTTGTACAGTGACAGCCGAGGGATCCCTATTGTACAATGACGGCCGAGCGCGGGATCCCTATTGTACAATGATGACGGCCGAGCGGGATCCCTATTGTACAATTGTGACGGATGACGGCGAGGGATCCCTATTGTACAATGACGGCCGAGCGGGATCCCTATTGTACAATGACGGCCGTGCGGGATCCCTATTGTACAATGACGGCCGCCGTGCGGGATCCCTATTGTACAATGACGGCCGAGCGGGATCCCTATTGTACAATGACGGCCGACGGGATCCCTATTGTACAATGACGGCCGGGAGCGGGATCCCTATTGTACAATGACGGCCGAGCGGGATCCCTATTGTACAATGACGGCCGAGCGGGATCCCTATTGTACAATGACGCCGAGCGGGATCCCTATTGTATTGTACAATGATCCCGGCCGAGCGGGATCCCTATTGTACAATGACGGCCGTGCGGGATCCCTATTGTACAATGACGGCCGTGCGGGAATCCCTATTGTACAATGACAGCCGAGCGGGATCCCTATTGTACAATGACGGCCAGCGGGATCCCTATTGTACAATGACGGCCGAGCGGGATCCCTATTGTACAATGACGGCCAAAGCGGGACCCTATTGTACAATGACGGCCGCGGGATCCCTATTGTACAATGATGGCCGAGCGGGAACCCTATTGTACAATGACGGCGGCGGGAACCCTATTGTACAATGACGGCGAGCGGGATCCCTATTGTACAATGACGGCCGAGCGGGATCCCTATTGTACAATGACGGCCGTGCGGGATCCCTATTGTACATGACGGCCGAGCGGGAACCCTATTGTACAGTGACGGCCGAGCGGGATCCCTATTGTACAATGGCCGAGCGGGATCCCTATTGTACAGTGACGGGCCGAGCGGGATCCCTATTGTACATTGTACATGACGGGCCGAGCGGGATCCCTATTGTACAGTGACGGCCGAGCGGGATCCCTATTGTACAATGACGGCCGAGCGAGCGGGATCCCTATTGTACAGTGACGGGCCGAGCGGGATCCCTATTGTACAATGACGGACGGCCGAGCGGGATCCCTATTGTACAATGAGCGGGGCCGTGCGGCGGGATCCCTATTGTACAACGGCCGTGCGGATCCCCCTATTGTACAATGACGGCGGCGAGCGGGATCCCTATTGTACAATGGCCGAGCGGGATCCCTATTGTACAATGACGGCCGAGCGGGGGGATCCCTATTGTACAATGATGGCCGACGAGCGGGATCCCTATTGTACAATGACGGCCGAGCGGGATCCCTATTGTACAGTGACGGATCCCTATTGTAGCGGGATCCCTATTGTACAATGACGGCCGAGCGGGATCCCTATTGTACAATGACGGCCGTGCGGGATCCCTATTGTACAATGACGGCCGCCGGCGGGATCCCTATTGTACAAGTGACGGCCGAGCGGGATCCCTATTGTACAATGACGGCCGAGCGGGATCCCTATTGTACAACAGTGACGGCCGAGCGGGACCCTATTGTACAATGACGGCCGAGCGGGATCCCTATTGTACAATGACGGGCCGAGCGGGATCCCTATTGTACAATCGGAGGGCCGTGCGCGGGAACCCTATTGTACAATGACGGCCGTGCGGGAACCCTATTGTACAATGACGGGATCCCTATTGTACAATGGGAGCGGGATCCCTATTGTTGTACAAATGCCGCGCGGATCCCTATTGTACAATGATGACGGCGAGCGGGATCCCTATTGTACAATGACGGCCGAGCGGGATCCCTATTGTACAATGACGGCCGAGCGGGATCCCTATTGTACAATGAGGGCCGAGCGGGAACCCTATTGTACAAATGACGGCCGAGCGGGAATCCCTATTGTACAATGATGACGGCCGAGCGGGAACCCTATTGTACAATGAGGGCCGTGCGGGGGGAACCCTATTGTACAATGACGGCCGTGCGCGGGAACCCTATTGTACAATGACGGCCGTGCGGGATCCCTATTGTACAATGACGGCCGAGCGGGATCCCTATTGTACAATGACGGCCGTGCGGGAACCCCCTATTGTACATGATGACGGCCGTGCGGGAACCCTATTGTACAGTGACGCGCGGGATTGTGCGGGGGATCCCTATTGTACAATGACGGTGACGGCCGAGCGGGAACCCTATTGTACATGACGGCCTAGCGGGATCCCTATTGTACAGTGACCGTGCGGGATCCCTATTGTACAGCCGGAGCGGGATCCCTATTGTACAGTGACGGGCCGAGCGGGATCCCTATTGTACAGTGACGGCCCGAGCGGGATCCCTATTGTACAGTGACGGCCGAGCGGGATCCCTATTGTATTGTACGGTGACGGGATCCCTATTGTACAGTGACGGAGCGGGATCCCTATTGTACAGTGACGGCCGAGCGGGATCCCTATTGTACAGTGACGGCCGAGCGAGGGGGATCCCTATTGTACAGTGACGGCCGAGCGGGATCCCTATTGTACAATGACGGGCCGAGCGGGATCCCTATTGTACAATGACGGCCGAGCGGGATCCCTATTGTACAATGACGGCCCGAGCGGGATCCCTATTGTACAATGACGGCCGGCCGAGCGGGATCCCTATTGTACAATGACGGCCGAGCGGGATCCCCTATTATTGTACAATGACGGCCAGCGGGATTGCTGTGTTGTCTGTTGTCGATGCCTCGGGATCCCTATTGTACAAGTGGCCGAGCGGGGCCTAGCGGGTACCCTATTGTACAATGGGGTCGGTTCCAGGGATCCCTATTGTACAATGACGGCCGTGAGCGGGATCCCTATTGTACAATGACGGCCGTGCGGGAATCCCTATTGTACAATGACGGCCAAAGCGGGATCCCTATTGTACAATGATGACGGCCGAGCGGGATCCCTATTGTACAATGACGGCCGAGCGGGATCCCCCTGTTGTACAATGACGGCCGAGCGGGATACCCTATTATTGTAATGCCGTGCAAAGCGGGATCCCTGTTGTGTACAATGACGGGCCGTGCGGGAACCCTGTTGTACAATGACGGCCGTGCGGGAACCCCTGTTGTACAATGACGGCCGTGCGGGATCCCTATTTGTACAATGACGGCCAAAGCGGGATCCCTATTGTACAATGACGGCCGAGCGGGAAACCCTATTGTACAATGACGGCCGAGCGGGAAACCCTTATTGTAGAATGACGATCCCTATTGCAATGAGAGCGGGAACCCTTTGTACAATGACGGCCGAGCGGGAACCCTATTGTACAATGACGACGGCCGAGCGGGAACCCCTATTGTACAATGACGGCCGAGCGGGAACCCTATTGTACAATGACGGCCGAGCGGGAACCCCGTTGTACAATGACGGCCGAGCGGGAACCCTGTTGTACATTGACGGTCAAGCGGGAACCCCGTTGTATAATGACAGCCGAGCGGGAATCCTATTATCCTGGGAGGACGTCATATGACACCCTCCAAGAATTGGGCCGCCGTTTGTTAATATTTTTTAAACAATTCTAAAAAAAAAAAAACTGTCACCAGTCAGTGTCCCTGATCACCACCTAGCCAGTCATATGATGACACTGTACTGCACTGGTGAATTATTACAAAAAACTTCAGAAAACTCGCCATGCCTCTTACTAAATACCTCAGACTGTCTTCTTTCTGAAAAGCGGTCATTTTGGGGGTATTATACTGTTCTGGTGTTTTTGGGCCTCAAGAAATTAGATCAGCCGTCAGTACATCAGACTGAATCAATTTTTAGATAGATATATACCATATCTTTTTTTGAGGACTATTCATTCAAAGTGCATCAGCACTGAAAGGTGAAAACTGTCCCCTGGGCAGGAAGGGGGTAAAAGTGCCCGGTAGGCAAGTGGACTAACAATATAAATGCTAAGTCCTGGCTTTGTTTTGCTCCTGGGGGATCCTGCCTCCAGTAGTGATTCTTCCTTCTTCCCTCCTGTCTGTCCCTCTGGTTTGCACCAATCCTGCGACCCGCACAGGATGGCAATCCTCGGTCCTGGCATGGAGGATTCTTACTAATACTAAAGATAATCCTATCACAAGATGATTGTTTTTAGTCTCGGAGGATTCTTATTATTACTAAAGTCCTGTGTGGGATCTATTATTAGAGGATTCTTCTGTCTGAATAGAACTAACATTGGGAGCGAACACTAAGCTCCTCCCTCCTCCTATAATCTCCTCCTCTTACGCCGTACAACATCCATATAAACACTTACTGCATTTCCAAGCCGTTTTTCCAAATTCCGCGAATCCCTGAAAACAATGGAGAAACCATTGGCCGACTCTACGAATCCTCAGACAGATATTCTCTCTGGCCTCCTCGCACGCTGCCATGATTTCATCCAACTTGTTGGTAATACGATAAAATCTCTTCCAGGCGTTCATGATGACGTCCTCTTCAGTCCAAAGATTGAAACTCCAATCTCAGAGAAATCTGAAACCACGTCCTCTCCTGTGCACCGCTCAAATGAAATGACTGACTGCTGTGCTGACTTCTATTTACTGACTCTGCTCACTGTGACATCACTTCCTCTGTCATGACCATATATGGGCATACAAGCCCCCCCCCTTTTTAAAAAAAACCTTTCAAATCCACCCTGGTCACATGACCATATATGGACATACAAGCTCCGCCCATTCCCCCCAGAAACCAATACGGTACGGTGCCTCTAACACCAGGATTGTCGGGGGATGATGATAAAATATATAAAACCCAAAACTGAAATGATTCTCAGTCACTCCACCCTGACAACATTTACAAACATTGATAACGTCCCATATATGTGTCACATACAAAAATATGAATCCAGAAAATAGATCTGTGATATGATGCCGGGTGACAGGTCCTCTTTATACAGACATTGGGATCTATTACCTCCTATGCCCCTCCCCCCAGCACAGAATAGATGAGAACCTGAACTAAAGAGATGGGGGAGGACATGTGGACTGAGCGCCTATTCTGCTCAGCCAATCACAGTCCGGTGAGAGCCTCAACACAGGAGAGGCTGTGCATGGCCCAATCCTGTATCTCTATTCATCATTTAGTTAAGACTTTGCTTTAAACTTGGAAGAATGAAGCTGATTGGTGGACAGTTACAGATGTTTCTGCCTCTGTATATACACCACACCCTCCCCCTCCCCTGGGACTCCGCTGTATATACACCACACCCCTCCCCCCCCTCCTCTCTGTATATACACACACCCCCCTCCCCCCTCCTCTGTATATATCACCCATGACCCAACCAATCAGGACACCACACCCCTCCGAAAGGTAAACATAGTCCGGCTCCCCCCCCCCGACTTCCTGGTAGTCCGGACACCACAGCCGAGGCCTCTGGGCCCCCTCCCCCCCCCTCCCGGAGCCCAGCGGGAGGATAGAGCCCCCCCCCCCCCCCCCTGAGTCCCCCCCTCCCTATATATATATACACCCCACCCCCTCACCCCCCCCCCCTCTGTATATACATACCCCCCCTCCTCTGTATATACACCCACCCCTCCCCCCCTCCTCTGTATATACACCCCCCCCCTCCCCCCCCTCTGTATATACACACTCACCCCCCCCCCCCCCCTCTGTATATACACCGCCACCCCCCCCCCCCTCTGTATATACACACCCCCCCCCCTCCTCTGTATATACACCGCACCCCTCCCCCCTCCTCTGTATATACACCACACCCCCCCCCCCTCCTCTGTATATACACCACCCCTCCCCCCCTGTCTGTATATACACCCCCCCCCCTGTCCCACCCCCCCCCCTCCTCTGTATATACACCGCACCCCCCCCCCCCTACCTCTCCCCCCCCTATATATATACACCGCACCCCCCTCCTCTGTACCCCTCCCCCCCTCTGTATATACACCCACCCCTCCCCCCCCTCTGTATATACACCCCCCCCCCCCCCCCCCCCTCTGTATACACACCGCACCCCCCCCCCCTCTGTATATACACCTCACCACCTCCCCCCCCTCTGTATATACACCGCACCCCTCCCCCCTCCTCTGTATATACACCGCACCCCTCCCCCCTCCTCTGTATATACACCACCCCCCCCCCTCCTCTGTATATACACCAAACCCCTCCCCCCTCTGTATATACACCAAACCCCTCCCCCCCCCCCCCTCTGTATATACACCTCACCCCCCCCCCTCCTCTGTATATTCACCACACCCCTCCCCCACTGTATACTGAGCACTGATCCTGTATATACACCTCACACTTCCTTTATACATTCCCACCGCTCATATATACCGAAATATTACCTCCCCCCCTTAAAAAAATTTACCACTTATCCCTCACTTTGCATTTATAGTATATACTGAGCCTCTATATATACCCCCCCCCCCTTCTTTACTGCCAATCTATACCTCCTTTTCCCCACTGCTTGTAAATACCCCCCATTCTCTACTGCCCTGTATATATACCACCACCCTCCTCCCACTGCCTGTATATACAACTTCCCCCTTTTCTACTGCCTGTATATAACCCCCCCTTTTCTACTGCCTGTATATAACGCCCTCTTCTCTTCTGCCTGTATTTACCCCCCCCTTATTTACTGCCTGTATATAACCCCCCCCCCCCTTTCTCTTCTGCCCTGTATGTAACATATGTGGTTGTATTCTGGATTACACGAAGTGCTCTCTATATTGAACCTTTTTCTTGTTCTCTTTGTAACTCAATAAATACAGATTTTTTTTTTTTTAATCTGCGTGTTCTGTAGTTCGTGGGAAAAAAAATTGGCAAATAAAAATCTCCTGTAGTGTATAGAATTGTGACACAAGTCATATTGTAATTGAATGTTATTAGAAATGACCTTTCCTGTTCAGTCAGTCATCAGCGCTGTGATCTTCTGTAATATACAACATGGCAGCCTGGAGGTGTTCTACACACAGATGGTGTACAGAGCGCCCCCCACAAATGTCATTTCCTGCTTGTGTGATTGGTTGACTGATTTCCCAGAAGTCTGCACTAAGATACAAGTCGGATATTGGGCATCCTCTGCAACAAAAATGTCATTTTTGGTGAGATACTCAAAAAACTTCATAAAAAAACTTCCATGCAGAGTGAAAACTTTGTGAAAATTGTGATGGTGTCTACACACATATCCTCAGTGCGTCATTGAAATCACGTGACTTACCCTGAGTGATTTCAGTGACGCAACGCGTTGGTACGCAGTGACGCAGCTTCCGGCACGTGGTGACGCACATCCGGCGTGGGACGCCATCTTAGGACACACCCAATTTCCCTAAGCCATGCAGTACACACCCAAGCATGAGGTTTATATGCGATTTTGTGATGTTATACAAGTGAGTGGGCATTTGTTATTTAACCTCTTGCTGTCCGCCTGCTGTTTATAAACGGCAGGGAGGTGGCAGTCCAGGGGCGGGTTGCCGTTCATAAACGGCACCCGCCTTTTCTAGCTGTGCGCACTCCTTGGGAGCGTGCAGCACCACGATCCGGTGCCCGCTGTGTGTCCTCCGGACACAGTGAAACACCGATCGTCGGACGGGACCTCTGTACGAGGTCCCGATCATGTGATCACTGATAGGCAAATCAGTGATCACATGCAAAGTAGTAAGCAAGATGTCACTTGTGACATCATTGCTTACTACGTGTGAAATCTGTGAATGATCACAGAGGTCACATGGTACAAGGCTATTCACAACAGCCTTGTACCATGTGACAAAGCTGTGACCAATCACAGCTCTCAGTACTTCTCAATGGCTGCAAGAATGCAGACAGAGAGAAAGAGAAATTATTGCTTTTACATCCTATATGGGTGTAAAAGCAATCACTGTAAAAAAAAAAAAAAAATCTTCAAAAAAAAAAATCTTCAGTCACCATGGTGACACTGTACTGCTAGGGTGACAGTATGTAAAAAAAAAAAAAAAAAAAAACATAAATAATAATATAAAAAAATAAAAATGTAAAAAAAAGTTAAAAAATTATAATTTTTGGTTTTAAACTAATTTGGCTTTTTTTTTTTTTACTAAAAATATAACGGAATAAATTTTGGTCAAGATTTATGATGAAAGATTATTTATTTGCAAAATTTTTTATAAGAAAAACACTTTTTAAAAAATTTTTTGGACATTTTCATTTACATAGCAAAAAAAAAAATTTAAAATCCCAGCGGTGAATAAATACCACCAAAATAAAGCTTTATCTGTCTCAAAAAAATGGTAAAAAATTCATATGGGTACAGTGTTGCATGACCGCGCAATTGTCATTCAAAGTGTGATAGCGCTGAAAGCTGAAAATTGCCCTGGACAGGAAGGGGGTGAAAGTGTCCGGACTGGAAGGGGGTAAAATAAAGGCTTTATTACTGTAATTACTACACTGTGGAGGGTCTTTTGTCTCTCACCATGGGGGGTATGGGAGAGTATGTTATATAGCAGATGTACATGTCGTGGGGGGCCTGGAGAACCGTGTTACCTACCAGAGAGGGGGCCACAGGTGGATTACTTCTGATACCAGCTATTGCCAGAGAAGGATCCTGGAGTGATCCTGAAAGCGAGGTGGCCCAGTGGCTCGCTAAAAGGAGGTGAGGGGGCAATTTAGCCACTGAGGATATGTGTGTAGACACCATCACAATTTTCACAAACTTTTCACTCTGCATGGAAGTTTTTTTGAAGCACAATTGATTTGGAAGATTTATGGACTATTAGAGACTTTATCTGTTACATATATATATTTTTTTATATACCTTTTTTACAGTTTTTATTTATGATTGCATTTTGTATTTAATAATTAGTTTGGTCACTGTATGGTATTTATATATTTTGCACAAGTCACTTTGTGTGTTATTTCCCCATTCTTAGGAGTTTCATGATATACCTACTTAAGTAGGAGGTGTTGGGGGGGTTTATTGTTTACCAATCATTTGTGTGGTATTGATGACACCTTATAGAGGCCGTGTAGATGACCTCAGGATGCACTTTGTGAGCACTTTAGTTAGTATGTACACCATATACATCTATATTGATCTTATCACTAATTATTGTTTTGTGTGTGACAATTGCATGATTTATTGATTTGAATATTATTTATGGGTTTTTTTTAGCGCTGCACTATTTTATTATTTGATTACACTGACTGTTTTTCCAGTTGATTGACAATTATGAAATCCCTCCCA